>CM032625.1:366218-405031 GCA_019097785.1 Fraxinus excelsior | reverse complement strand
ATCAATTTATTTGAAGGAACATAGTTTTTCTGAGACACAGGGCCCCAACGCCATACTGGCAGCGCACTAGCGTTGCCCATGCCGCTCGACTACCACTTGAGCGACGCGAGCCTTGAGCGGTGGTGCTTTCCTGCGCGCTTGAGCGGTGGTGCTTTCCTGGTCCAATTCTGTTTCGCGTTTTAAGCATTCTTTTTTATCTACAACTTTACTATTAGGGTTTAGATGTCCCCTATTCATATTTAGCTCTTTATTGTATTTTAGATTAAGTTAGAAACATTGTTAACATAAAATTTTTGTATTCTTTCTCTATATTATAATAAAATTTCTATTCTCTGTAAATTATATTGTTTTCGTGTTATCGTGATCAATTATTTCATATTGTGGCTATAATTTATTTTTTCAAGAATGTAATATTGGATTAATTCGGTATCATCTTCGTTTCACAATAAACATAAAAAATACCATGATAGAGAGTTCACACCAAGAACATAACATCAAAAGTGGCTACAACATATGATATATGTAGATACCATGTTAATAATAAGTAACCATGATAATAATCTGATAAAAAGTAGAAGGGTATGGCAGTTCTTACGTCACATTTTTTCTCTTTAAGAAGGATCCTCATCTTATGGTTATTATAAATTATAAATAACAAGTGGAAAACAGCATGGTTTCAAATGCAACTTCATCATAGAACCACAGTACCTCAATTGTCACATCATGATCCTGTTTTGTGATTGGAGCTGTGCTATAATCCATAGGCGAGATTTGCTCTGGTGGAATCAAGTCAGGGTCCCAACAAACAAAGTAAACGTCTCCATCCAAATCACTCCCGGAACATTCATTCGGGTGAGGTCTGTTATTAGAACAACGGAAACCTTATAGAACATGATCAAACAGAAGATAGCAGAGTGAAAATATCACAGAGGGCAATTTTTTTAAGTAAAATATGCTATTTTTGTTTATTCTAAAAATGCCATTTTAGAATAGCACAATTTTCAATTAATAAAAAATCCACATTGGGACACTGCTTCATGTTTGTTCTACAGATTTAGAGTAATTCTTGACCCATAGTTGACACAAACAATAATTACCTGAATGCAATAGTCCCCATAAAGTTCTTGCAGATAAGATTAATTTAGAAGCATTCAAGAAGTCATTTTACCTTTTTCCTTTCTGAGGGAAAACCACGCAGTCCACCATGTGGTACAATGCTGGCACATCAACAGCTTCTAATCTACGGACATCACCAGGGTGCAAACATGGGTTTTTAGCAACAGAAACTATTCCCTTAACAACGTAATTACAGTCATCTGACGTATTGTCATAGAATCTAAGGAAATCCTCATAGAATCGTCGGCGACCAGCACCAGAAAACTGAACAAACACCTGGCCATATTCTAAACTTTCTGTTTCATCCATGCATCCCATCATCTGTCTAGATTGTGGAACAAATATTCTGGATTTCACCCTCAAATCTAGCAACTTGGATGAGCGAAAAGCTTGTAGCATCATAGAGAGAAATGGTTCACCATCAGGCAGATAACCACACTTCAGCATTTCCTTCAGAATGTTCGTATTTTCTCCGGGAGCCATCAAATCCAATGCCTCCTCTGCCCTCAATGGATCAACTAAAATACTATCCAGCTGAGCTACTGCTTCTCTTTGCTTCTTCTCAAAGACATGATCCTCGACTCCAAGAGTAGATAAAAGAGAGATAATTTGGCGATTCAGAAAACAAGGTTGATATTTACTCCATGCCAAAACATCTAATTTTGTATTGTCTGACTGATACTTTAACATGCTCGGTCTCAATGACAACTTCCTTCGTGAAAAGGGATCAACAGCCACAACACCTTTGTAGCCACCATACCTGATCTGAAAGGCTGAAGGAAAAGAATTTTTAAGTCGACATTTCATGGCGACCTTCTGAGCAAACTCAGCAGATATCTTCCCAATACCATCAGAAAAGGTTTCTCCTGTTACTGCCTCTATATCGGGAATAAATTCAATCTCATCGTCCTCAACATTTAAAGTTTCTATAGAGGATCCAAAAGATTGACCAAGTCTGGCAGCATATTTTGCCACATTTCTAATGGAACGAAAATCACCCATCCACCTACGGATATCATCAGCATTATCAGTAGCTGTCGAAGCAAACATCCAAACAGAATTATCCTTCAACTGACTTGAGGAAAATGCAAGAAAATCAAATTTCTTATCACCAATGACAATGCCATTTCTAAGTGTTGACGATATCCTTTCATAAATATCTGTTCTTCCATCCTCATTCCCAAAAGCTACCCTGGGGGATAGGTCAGTAGAAAACATTTTATCCCACTCTTCATCCACAAAAGAAACACGAAGAAAATTATCAATATCTTTTTGATAATGCCGTAACACGCGGTTTGACATATTCACTTCAGGACCGAAGAAATACACTTTGCTTGGAGTTACTTGAACCCTGCGTACATATACGAGTCCATCATCTAAACTAATAGCTGGTGATTTTGGTAGCCATCCAATCTTGCGGTACTTTTCATACTGCTCCTTGAGCCAGCTCGCAGGATCATAGCAGCATTCCTTTAAATTATAAAGTTTCTCTAGAGCATACTCTATATACCCAATGTCTATTATCTGTGGATCAACCAGCCTAAAAAAATTGACATCTAGGTTCGGCCCCGGAAGACATCCATGTTGTACCAAACTGCAAACCTTAAACAATATATTACACGGCAACTTAATTCCTTCAGGAGGAAGCAGAATGGGAACTAAGGATGAATTGTGACAAAAGGGAGAACCAGTCTCCAAACTGAATTGGTTTTCACTTTCCTTGTAGTAAGCAAAATTATCTGGGAAATTTGAAAGCTTCATGCCATCCGAGATCTGCAAACACAAGCCCGAAGATTGTCCAATACATGATGGAGTAAAATCTGTTGTTCTGATCCACTGATCATCTGGAGCTTCCTTAAAATAGCCATAAACAGATCCATTAATCTTCTTGTAGATCTTGGGAGCACCAAATAACTACACATTGAAAGAGTGAAAACATTCATCAACGTTCATTTCTAGCTTTCAGATAGAAAATGAGAACACATACATTTGTAGTAGCTTTCTAAAACGTATAATGAGAACACATTCACTTCTACCTAATTTGTTTTTTATAGGTAAAACTCACGTTTGATTGAAGAATTGGAGAAAAAGAGCCAGAAATAGTGAAAAATGGCGAAATTCAATTTATGGGGACCTGAGTGCAACAATTCAATAGTTGAGTTGAGCCACAAAATGAAGATCGAAGATGCTACGGATTCAATTGGTTTAGTTATTTCTTGATTGATTTTGCATTTTCATTGCATTATTTGATTGTTTGGCTATTAATTAGATAATTAGTTATTTATTGTAGTGTTGGGAGACTCACAATAAGTTTAGAACGCGACAAAATTAACATATGTAAATAGAATTATGAGTAATGTTTATCACATATGCAATCACATGAATAATCTACAATTTAATGCATTTTGGTTATATGAATTCGGACTAGGATACGATTGGATCGTGATTAGAATAGACTTAATTTGTCTAGAAAAGATAATTAAATACACTAACATTATCGATTGTTACAAATGCATGAAATTGACTAGATTACGAATCAATAATTAAAATAAATTGCAATAGGGGGATTCGAAATCCAATAAACATTATTCCTCATGGGACGATAACTTACAACTTATTTTATTATTACTTGTCAACGATATCGTACGTTTGCGAGTTTAAACTGAATGTGTTACCCCACCCCCAAATTATAGAGCAAAAAATTCTACTTGCAGACTTGAGTAATCTGACTCTAATCATTGTTAATTAGGGGATGATCTATAGAGAAAGAATGTTGTTATAATTTACAGTGAAAACTACCTTCAAAAATCAAACAAAAGATGAAATGCGAGATAGAAATTATTTTTTCTTATTTTGATTCAATCTCTTCTTGGAAAGCAATTAGGCACGAAAGTTGACTTAAATCTTATATATCAATCTATAAACAAAGGGGACCATTATAGAGGTTTAAATACACAAATTCTAGGAGAGTCAATTGGAGAGAAATTGAGAGATTTATCCAAGTTTTGAAGAACTTGTTGCAAGATACTTTCATACATATTTCTACAATTATTGCTAGGAATTACTAAAGAGAATAAGATTAATGGAGAGGAAATCAAGAACCATTGAAACAATTCAAGATCGCTTTCTATCTTTCTTCCCAAATCCTAATTTCTTGGGTGATGCTGTATTTATTCATATTATATTGATGTTTGGCTAATTGTATAGATGTTAGGAAAATGGTAATTAGCACATAACGTCCCCATATGTGGAAAACGTACTTACCTTTTATTTTTATTTTTTGACATTTTCACCATTATTTTTACATTTCATTGTGCAAAATATCATTTTCATCTATTTTCTCAATTAAAAATTATGGAATGACGAATATATTCTTCTCTTTAAATAAAATAAAAATTTAATTGCAACTATAGTCCTTTTTTTAAAAAAAAGAGACACTAAATAAATTATCAAAAAAGTAATTAACACATGATGTCTCTATCTTTCACTATTATAGCGGAAAATATCCGCACCTTTAATTTTTTTTTAGTATTTTCACACTTAATTACATTACACATTTGATTACGCAACCCATCATTTCATCCAATTTCTCAATAAAGAGCTATGAAATGATGAATATATCATGCTATTTTATTTTATTTTTTAAAATAAAATTTAAGAAAATTATTATTTTTTATTTTGAATTTTTTAATAAATTTAGTTGGGACTCGTTTGCATTTTTTTTAAAAAAAAATTATTTATAATTTTCTAATACTTTATTTGGGGCTCGTTTGAATTTTTTTTTTCAAAAGAATAAATTAATTTATGTTTTTTAATAATTTATTCAGGACTATTTGCACTTTTTAAAAATTTTGGAAATGTTATTGTAATGGCACTACACGACTACTACGCATTATTGGATATACATGAAGGAATAATACAACCCATTCAAGTAGGAGAGGGGGTCTTTCTCCTATAGATGTGCGGGAAACCGCGGAAAGAATAGTAAGCAATGCTGTCAACCGGGTGAGAGAATAACATGTTTTCAGGCATTGAGCTGGAAGAATCATGGGAGTTCTTCTGGGTCCTATGGAGAAAGTAGCTAGCCATAAATAGGAGGAAGATAGTCTTTAGGGCCAGAATGAGAGAATAACTTTTAGTGAATTATCCAATACTTTTACATCATCCAAATATTAACAAATCACTATAAGGTTGTGTTTGATACACAACAAATTCCATGAAAAATGGAAAAAGTTTTCCATTTTCCAAGAAATGTAGTGTTTGATTGTACAAATTTGACCAAGAAAAAAAAAATTCTTCCCTCCCCACCCACGTGCCCTCTTTCTTGCTTTTTAGGGAAGGAAAGCCTTTTCCAGGTTCTGCCATTTTTTATTTTTGCAATGGAAACAAATTTCATAACCAATTGTTAAAAAAAAAAAATTCACTTTAATGGAAAATTTTCATGTAAAACAAAGCCGAACGAATACTAAATTTTAATGAAAATTTAAAATTTAATAGACAATTTTCATGTAAAAGTAAAGTCAAACGAACACAAACTTTAGAAATTTTTCGAGTGAAAAATTATACCAATCAAACACACTTAATTAACAATTCCCTACAAAACAATTTCTAGACAATTACTTTCCTTGAAATTCATTTTCTTTCCATTCATTTTCCACCCTTGCAATCAAACGAACTCTAAGTTTCTTATTACTATGCAACCAATCTTTTGAACAAATCACCGCCTCAACTATATTTGTACTCAAATATCAATAAAAGCAAACAATAACCAAAAAATAAGAAAATATCGATGATTGACTTGAAAAATTTAGCTGAAATTCGAAAAAAAATTAGTAAAAGGAAAAAAATGTGCATATATATATATATATATTATTTGATTATCTATTCAATTGTAATGGGTGGTCGATGAATATGGTTTAACATAGTTGTTTGATATTTCTCCCAATTTGAGAGTTTTGCATCCATAGTTGTGATGATTGATTAATGTTTGAGGATGATTTGATTGATTAATTAATTGGGATGGATAATTGTCCATTTAGGTATTGAGTTTAATTGAGTTATGTATGGATGTATTTTTTTACCTGTGATATGTTTAGTTTTAATTTGGTTGGATAAAACTTAAATTAATTTATTTTCAGATTTTTATTTATTTATTTTTGTAAACGGTTTATAAAAATTGAAACATAAACCAAACCATTTCGAAGCGGTTTGCTTCGATTCAAAACCAAAACGTTGGCAGTTCCACGTGGATCCAAGCCAACGGTTTCAAACAAGAGGTTTCGATTCGATTTTGCAGTTTCACGGTTTCGTTGTTCAGCCATAGCTAGAAATGATGTCTATCTCTTGCATGATCCAATTGACGTCCTTGTATTTTAAATGCATTGATTTGTATACAAATTTGAGATTGGAAAATTGTCGGATCATGGTTAAGAATATGTTCTATTGATGCGGGGAGGGACTATTGAACATGATGGAAACAATGATCTTCATATCATATAATTTGTCAAATTGTGTTATTAATATTAAGGTAGATGAACATAGAGGGGATACGAAATCCTAGTGCTTTATTAACTAATCAAGTAATCTTACACGCTTCCTACCACTTAGATTACATTAGTCAATGAGTTTAGGTTGTTAATATGACCAAACTTCAACTAATTATTGTGATTTTACATTTGATTAGAGCTAGAGTTAATTGAGAGCTACACATGATAATTATTATCCGTGGCATTGATACTTGGACTCACGTCCATTAAACTACCTGTTTACAATTCGTACACTTGCGAGATAAGAATCGATAACAATGGGCTTAGGAAAAACATATATGATTCTTAAGTGAAAACATATGGAATTAGTTTCATGTTTAGATAACTTGTGCTAATGATTATTTTAAGCACATTAATGTTTGGGATCTATTAACCCTAAACCTAAACCAAAGGGACGAATTACCGAAATACTCTTTACGTTTAGGCATCTAAGTATTATTAAAGTAAGAGGAAATTACACTAAACCAGGTGTTTAGTTTTATGTTTTTAAAAATCAGGTTTATGCTTTATTTAATCAAAAATCAGGTTTTAATTTCACAAATAATATTAATAATAATATTTTTAAATTAAATTAAATATATATCCACCCTACTACCTACCCCACAAACTTTATTTAAATATAAAACTATAACCAAACCCTAATTCATTTCATTTCATTTAATCTCATTTCTCCCATCTCTCACCGTCGCCTCCACCGCCACCGCCGCCCCGGCCACCCCCTGCCTCTCCCCCTCCCCCTCCCCCTCATTTGCTGCTGAACGGCGGCGTTGATGCCGTTCAGCAGCGTCGCATGCTGACCGGCAGCAGCGTGGTTGCTGGTGGCTGCTGCCAGATCTTGGCTTCTGTCGGTGTTGGCTGTGTGTGCGTGTTGGTGGTGGTAGTGGGTGCGTGTGTGTTGGTGGTTGGGCTGATTTGTGGGGCGGATCTGTGGTGTGTGTTGGTGGTTGGGCTGATTTGTGGGGCGGATCTGTGGCGGGGTTGACGGGCGATGGTGGTGTTTTTCTTGGTGCGGGCGGCAATGGGTTGGGTGTTTTGTATTATTATGGCGAAGGTTGTGGTTGTGGTGGTGGTGGTGGTGGTGTGTCGGTGGCGACGCTGGTGGTTTTGGTGGTTGGTAGTGTTATTGTTGGTGTGTGGTTTAGGGATTAGGGTCGGCAACGAATGTGACAAAGTGTCTGTGACCAACTATTTGGTCGACATGTGACCAAGTATTAGTGATGTACTGGGATTGGGGGACGTGTGCTTGGATTTTGGGTGTCTGTGACCTAGTTATTGAACCGTGACGATTTTTTTGGTGTCTGTGACTTAGATATTGAACTGTGACTTTAAAATCGATAATTTGTGACTAAATAAGGAATCTGTGACCTACAAATTTGAAAATACGTGACCTGTGACATATAATGTTTTTGATCTGTGACCAATAAAATGATTTGTGACCAACAAATTTTTTTAATCTGTGATCAATTAAAAATCTGTGACCTATAATTTTTTTCATTTGTGACCTCAAAATAATCTGTGACCTTGGAATCGGAGCAGTCGCGGAATTATGCGGCGGCCAACGATCACCGGAAAATAGTCGCCGAAATTAAGCGTGGTCGGAGAACAGTCGCCGGAGTAATCGCCGGAGCAGTGGGGGTGGGTCAATTATATTATATTACAATTAAATATTTAATTTAATAGATTAATTGTAAAATATAATTAATTAATTCATAGAAAACCCTGAGTTTTGCAAATTTAAACATTGGGACCTGATTTTTTATTTCGTGAAAGTAAATCCGTGACCATGCATTTTTCCCTTAAAGTAAAATGGTCTTCCCATGATCAAAGCAAAAAATAAGCACCAGCCCAATCAAAAAAAGTATCATGCCTTATGCTTATTTTGTATCATTTACAAAGACCAAACATGTTTGGAAATTTTCTCATAAACATGTTAGCCCACCAAAAAATGCTCAAAGAATACCAATATATATATAAACATGGCTCTTTCAAATGGAAATAGTGATACGAAAATATTATTTATTAAAACTCGATAAACTAACCTGTATGAGGAGAAGCTTTGCAGTTTGACCTGGTGGACAATACAGAACAATCTGCCCTATGTTCTCATACGAGAGCTGAAGCTTGTATTTAACAGAATTATAGGAGATAGGGAAGTACATTTTCTTCTCATCAATTCCAAATTTAACGGAAACATTTGCGTGTTTCGACAGCACAGAAAATTTCTCTCCCGATATTTGACATCCAAAATTTAAAGTCACACGTTCCATTTCATGCATGTATGTTGTAGGATTTTTCCTGAAGCCAGTAGTATCCTCCCAAGCCTTCAAATAAGAAGTACCATAATGTAGGCCTGTTTTTGCCAAATTTATAATTCTATCAGCTTGTGTGCTATTCTCAAATTGAACTCTGGCATATGCTCTTTGTCGCCATCGTTTGCACTGATTTACATCTAAGGCAACTACAGTTCCTCGGCCTGTATATTGCTCCAAGAATGTCTTAACAGTTTCAGCGGCGACAGGATAACAGAAGCCATAAACCTTAATTGTCTTTCCCATATGGCTGAATGGTAACTGCAGTTTGGTCAGGAAATAATAATTATCAGTGCAAGTACAACACGATCTGCTTCTTTTATACAACCTATCTATTGAAATTATCATTGTATGAGAAAACAGCATTGAAGCATCCTTGAGGGAAGAGAGAGGAGAGGAGAGGGGAGTGAAAACAATTACCCCTTCCCTCGAAGCATTACATATTAATATACTCAAAAAGATGCATATATCAAGTGTGTGTGAAATAGAAATATACTTACCAAGAAAACGAACAGATTTCTTCAACTGGTTGTGAGAATTGAGAACTACTTATAATCACAATGGCTTCCTCAAGAAGATGATACATTGATGCTCTTTGTATAACCGAAAGCAAACTACTAGGGATTGTTTGATTGCAAGCATGAAACTTACAAGGAAATAAAATAAATGTGTGTTTGATTGGCTTTATTTTTCATTGAAAAAGTCATCTTCTCACCCAAGTTCCTGCTTTTAGGTGTTAGATTGACATTTTTTTCATGAAAAATATTAAAAGTTGGTTATATGATTATATTTTCCTAAAATTAAGGAAAACTTTTAACTTTAGGAAGGAGTAGATTTTTATCTTTCATGTAATTCATTCTCTCGCTTCTACTAATCAATAAAATATGGACAAATATAATATTTTCTATATTGAAAATTAAACCAATCAAACATATTTAATTAATAATTCTCATGTAAATAATTTCTAGACAATTGAATTGCCAAGAAATTTCATATTCTATAGAACCAACTGTAAATGGATGGAGAGCCAATCCATATCAATTTTTAAATTTTCCAAATTGTCATTTAACTTTAACATTTAGCCCCTGGTTAAAAAATTTGATAAATATTTAACTCAAAGTCAATAATCAATGTGGAGTTTACTTACTAACTTGATGATGCATTACAATTAAGAATTAAGTTACTTGTACATTACTTTTGTACATCATTGATAACATTCCATGATATAGTAAAAATCAAGGTCTTGAATTAAATGTTGTTAAAATCAATAGCGAAATATTGTGTGCCACATTATGGAGTATAAATAAACTTGTCAACCATGGCAAAACGGTACGATTAAATTCTTACACAAAATTAGTCTTGGTCCAATACACTTCTCGATATATCAAGAGTACTAGTTTCACTATCTTTTGGACGGACCACACGACTCCAATAGAACCAAATGGTTAAACCTCCTTGAAAATGTGTTTCAATTTGTAAGCAGTCGAGGTGATTGAGCCAAGCTTGCGTATGAGTATTCATAACAAATTTGAATTCTTGAGGGAATAGAGAGAGGGCATTCATGCGTACGGTCTTCTATAAGAAAAAGGTTGATGGTTTGACAGAGAAAATTTTGAGAGGGTGACTTAATAATGATTTGTGCAGTAACTGAGGAAACACATTGCAAACTGGGAAGGTCGTTTTCAGGTTATCAAGAAGGCCAGAAGGGGAACATATAACTACTTGGAAGATCAATTAGGGAAACCTCTAAGTCGTTTGTTAAATGTTGATATTTACTTTCTGTTGTTCCATTATTTCTTTTCTTGTATTGGCTCAGAGGATCTTGTTTATTTTTAAATATATGAGACTACTATAATAATTCTTTTATTACATATATGAATATGATAAGTATTCAAAGCCCTTGTTTTCTGGGGATTGAAATTATTTTTTTAGTAAATTTTGATAAAATGTGTAGTTAAAATAAATTGGTGAAATTAATTAATGCCAAACATGGACAAAGTGAATGGGAACATAAGAAAACAACATAAAATCAAAAAGTAGAACACTACTAGGATCATTCACTTTATTAGTTAAGAACTTTTCTATTTGATGTTTGTTAGGTCACCAAACTTTAAAATGACTTGATCAAATCACCAAACTATAATTTTTTCAATTGAAGTCATGCTTGATATGACTAAAACTAATGAGACTTGCTTTAGTGGATGTTAAAACCCAACGAAAGATTGATATGGATGACATTGGTAAGCGCAATTTCACTCTGTGTAAAAATGCAAGTACCTCATTTTTTAGTTAGTTTTTTTTTTTCGCAAGGGTTGTTGAGTGACTCGTTGCTTTAAGACATTTTCATAGTCCATGTAGGTCGTACGGGTGATTATTGCTTGCTTTGCATTAACACCAACTGTTGGAGTTGTTCGAATTGAAATAATTATGAAGTTTTGTGACTTTTTAAGGTTGGAAAATTAGTTGTAACTTTGCTTAAAGTTGGGTGACCACCTTAAAAATTTACCTTTAAAAGAGAGAGAAAGGACATTGTTAATTCTTATATTCCACGAAGACTTGAAGAAGTCTACTCCCAATCTTGTGAAACAAAAAAGTTAAAAGCTAACAAAAGGGTATTCTTTCCCAGCCAATAGGCTCAATGGAAATAAATGCACCATCGAAAGGTAGTTGAAAATAATTTCTCCCAATCACGGCGTACGAATTTATTTTCTTAGCTTGTAAGTAATAAAAATTAAGAATAAACAACACTTTATTTGTTAAAAAATTTAAAGTAACTTGTACATTAATTTTTTTTACTAGTGAGCGACGAAAAACTTGTGCAAGCATATTTGGAATGTGCAAACTTTGATAGCAAGGGATGACGACAAGTTCTTTTGTCCTTGTGATTCCATTGGTCTGGGAAAAAAGAATTGAAATTGAAACTATGATATCATAAGAATCTACATTTACTTTATCCGTAATTCCCGTTTGATTATCTTCTTAACCATCCCTTGCTAAAATGTATAATTGAAAAATTAATCAAAGTTGTGGATTCCGTAAATATTAATTGTTGATTTGATTTAAACTTTTATCAACTTTTTAAACCATAGAGGCCAAGTGTAGTGATAATAGGAAAATTATAATTGGAGTCCGGATTTATTGAAAGTATAGCAATTTCGTCATCAAACTTATTACCTTTGTAAATATTTTTTAGTCATAAGGATATAATTGTCTTTGTAAATGAATTTTTATAGCTACAGAAAACTGTCAACTCTTGAAATGGGGACCCAGATGTTACAGAAATGAAACGCTAAAAGATAGAGAATTCAGCAGCCTACTTTGGAGAGAAAAACGTGTAGCTTCCTTTGTTTTTTGGCCTCCTCTTTTTGCTTTCTTTCGTTGTTTTTCTTCTTGCCTTTGTGGCTACAAATCACCTCCGTTATCTTGTCTTCTGTGGGTGAGATTAAGGAGGAACCAAGGTGAATGTATTGGTTGTGGGTTGGAGACGTTTGGATTGATACAGAAAGATAATGTGAAACTGAGCCCGAAAAATATCATTTTGACGACCATTGGAGCAAGCTTCCGCGACAGACGTCATTCAATGACAACAGGTAAAAAAATAAAAGTTCAGTAACACATCAAGAGATTTACCCAACTATCGCAAACTTCCAGGATGAACAAGATAAGTTCTTCTACTCTGATTCCTGAATTTTGTATTGACAAAAAGTTTGATTTGGTGCTTTCTTGTAGGTATAGCAGAAGGACAGAATACTACTATATGTTACTATATAAACAAATTACTCCATTTATTTGCAACTACAGTGTAGAATAACACTTGGTTCTCTACAACTCTTCTAATCAAAGGCCACTTGTGGCTGTCATAGTGAAAAGGTGATCGACAACCACAGTATTTCTCACCCCAAGTCAATCAACCAATTTGCAACTTTTTGCAGCCACAATGTAGCCTTCAAATATCACATTATTCATCAGTCGTAATAATTCACAAATTCAATTGGGTTCCAGCATGAACCAGAAGGGCTTTAAATATGTACTTCAGAGTGCTCACTCTTTCCAGTCATACTTTCGCGGTCCTCATCAAACTATGAATCCTCGGACATACTAGTTGGACACCACAGGCAAGCTATAATCTTGCTCAGCTATATATAACATATTTATATTATGCACGGGTCATCATATCATCGAAGCAGCTACCTTAATCCAACTCAATTAAAATTTTCCATTAGTGCCAAATTTTCCCATTGGTCTCAAATTCCAAATAAACATCACACCCCTATACACTTGTACAATTATACAAAAACACGGTGAATATTAAAATTCTAAGGCACTAATATCATATATTACGCATAATTAAAGACTGAAACTAAATCAAAAGTAGCTCACATAGATATTGAGTTGGCGAACGAAGCTGGAGAAATTGCTGTGCTTGAAATACTTGGACAGCAATTGGGAAGAAAATTTGGAATCATCCCATATGATGAAACTGTCATGGGATTCGCTCCAAGAAATCAAATCGTCAGTGGAGTCATCATCAACCATCTCATAGCACTTAACCAAGAAAGGCGGCAAAGATGTCCCATTTTCAATCGATTTCACCATAATACACTTAACTCTTCAGATTCCAAATTTTGAACCACAAAAACCTACTTCACAAAATTCAATCTACTTTCAAGTTTCAATATTTTGAATTGAATTCTTGAGAAATTGTGTGATCTATTATATATGGTCACGCTTATATATGTATATATGTATGTTTTGATAAGGAGGAGGATGGGGAATTCAATGAGAAAGAGGGAGGAGATGAAGAGAAGGGCGCGTCTGGGATGAAAGACTTTGATTCAAACTAGTCCTTGGTTGATTGGGTGTCTAAGAAATAGTGGCCGGTGACCCGGTCAATTAACCAAAAAGCCATTTGATTGACTCGAGTTTAGTTCATTAAAAATTGGGGATGGCAAAGATCACTCGCTTAATTGGGTATTGGAGTAGGGGATGGGGCGAGGAACTTTATCCTGCACGGTACGGGTAACAAGGGCCAGTCCGGCCTCGTCCCATCCCGTTAAATTTTTAATTTTTTTAAAGAATTTAATAATTTAAATAAAAAATTTCACGAATTTTTATTAGTTTTAATATTATAGAGATCGATTTGAGAGGGCTAATGGACGAGGACTTCCTCAAATTTCGTATTGCTATGATTCCATTCCTCTTCCTACTTCACAAATACAGAGAGATGGTACTGCTTTGGTTTCTTTCCATTTCTGCTTCGCAAATAGAGATAAGTGATTTTAGTTCTTAATCACCTGATTTTTGTAATAAAAAAATTATTTATTTATTTATTATTATTTGCAAAAAATAAAAATACATTATGGAATAGTGATTGATGAAAAGTATGGTTAAAAAATAAAGAATTTTTTTGAATTTATATATAAAATTGTGTAATTGAAAATAAGAGAAAAATAAAGTTTGCAAAGAATGAGACTCAAACAAGCTCTAAATCTTCAACCCCTACCTTTAGCCTTTAGGTAATTTTCCTATATTTTTTATAGGGATGATAACGGGACGGGGCAGGTCAGATTGGGGTCGAGGCAACCTCTCTACCCCCCCACCTCGTCTAGTAATTTGCCACCTCGTTACCAATTTAAGGTAAGGCGGGGCGGGGAGGGGTGCGTTTACTACGCATTTAATTTTTTTAAATTTTTGATAATTCGTTTTATTGCCATCATTTATTAATTCGAGATAATAATATTTTATTTTTATTTTTAATAGTTAAATTATTTAAATATATTAATAAATTAAAACTTTAATTGTTTGTCATATTTCTTAGATAATTTAGTTGATAATTGCTATCTTACCTATTAGTCGCCTTTCGTCCGCCATGACGTTGCAGTTGAAGCCCTCAGATCTCTTTTCTCAGACGACCTTGTCGTCAAACGCTTCCAACCAGTGTTCTAAAAGGCGTAATGCGTAGAGGCCAAGCTAAGGGCTTGACGAGATTAGACAAGGCTTATGCGTAAAAAAGTGTAAAAATACGTTTTCTTATTTTAATATTATTTTAATTTTTAATCAATCAAAAATCATTTAATAATTAAAAATAATACTTACTAAACATTTAAAACAGATTTATAGAAATTTTATACATTTTTTCAAAGTTTCAAACAAAAAAAGATAAGTTTTAAATTTAAATACAAAATAGTAAATAAATAGCATAAAAACTTAAATATTATCTAACTCTTTATTGGAAGAGAATTTTTTTTTTTTTTTTTATTTCAGTGGTTGTTTTAAATTAGGGCAAATTGAAGAAATTAGCCTTTAATAAATTTTAACTTCAAAGAATTGAAAAAAAAAAAATTAAATTTAAAAGAAAAAATTTAAAAAGCGCACATACGCGCGCATTAGCAGCGCGGTCAACGCTAAATAAGGCGCGTCGACCGCCAAATAAGGCGCCAAGGCGGGCCTAAGCCCTTGCCTTAGCGCGCTATTTAGAACACTGCTTCCAACAAACATCCCATCTTGGTAGAGACTCATGAAATCTGATATCAAATCTACAAAGTCCTCTTCTGCTTCCGCCTCCGTCAGAATCCGATGTCGGATCCACCAATATACTCTTTACTTGCAGTGTTCTTTCAGTTATTAGCATAGGAACTCATCAGCTATTCAACACTCTAATCAAATCTGAATGGGAAACTTTCCAATTTCAGTAAATTCGAGATCTTCTTTGATGATAAAATCATGTTCTTTTGTTTTTATTTTGAATTCAGTTATAAGTAGATGCTGGCGTGATGAATTATTATTGTGTGCCCATAATTTTTGTTTGTTGGTGCACCTGAGATTCTTAAAATTATTTTTGTTGAAGGTGATGATATGAAGTTGAAAACAAGCTCTTGGTGCACCTGTAATTCGTGATGGGATGGTCCCATAACTTTTCCTTTGCAATCACCAATCTGGCGGCGCTTGGTCCATACCAGGCGTCACCAACACCACCAGTACCGCTCCCTCCACCTCATTGTTCCTTATCGTGATCTTGGTGATGATATTATCTTCATTGATCAATCATTGTTCTTAGTAGAAAACCTGACTATATGTCTCCCTGGATTTCCTGATTGCGAACCGCGTATTGGATTCGATGACATTGTTGATGCCAACGATCCGTTTGTGGATCCAATTAATTATACAAATTTTCTGTCTGAACCCTCTGAATTTCAAGGAAAAAAAGTAGCCATGAGAATGGAAATAATGTTGACAGTAATGTACAAAATTCAGATTCTGCATCTCTGATGCAACTTTGGGATTCTCCGATTTTTCTATCTCCTCATAATTACATTTGTTGTCAAAGACTTCGTGAAATTACTCGTGTTAATGGCAGAAGCATGGAAATGCTTGAGATTCATGGAAGAGTAGTAATGGTCATTCATGCGATTCTCTAGAAATATGATTGTGATCTCTCTTTTCAAAACCATGAGTTCAAAGTGTTCGATTTTTGCACGAGAAGTATCCTTATTGTGAAAGAGTTTCTAGTTCAATATTATGAAGATTGTAAACAAGAAGGCTATGTTATGTTGCAAGATCCTCTCTGGAGTTTCTACAAAGCCCTGCGTCTTGGACAATGTTGCAAGATCTCGATCATTTTCTTGCACAAACAGTTCCTAATGAGGATAGCTGTCCATATTTTCATAAAATTGTTATGGCTTTCACTTCAATTTTTTAGATATCAGTCTAAGCTGGAAAGGAAAACGTTTGAGCAAAAATGTTGTCGATACTGTTACCTGTGAAATTGATAATATTTTCAACTGAAGTCGAAATCTAGTTGTTATGTGGTTATAGTTGGATAGTTGTTTTAAAATTCCGTCTCAACTACAAATCCTTTGAAGCGATGAGGGGCTCGACTTAATATACTGAACTGAACCAAGGGCAAATGACCTTAAAATAGATCTCTTTGTTACATAATAATGCCAGACTTACTTTTATTTCTGGATGCAGAAAGTTTATAATCTATCCAGGAGATCTCAAGCAGGAAATTTCCAATCTGTTCTCTGATTAGTACTTTCATTTTGGCAAATCAGGCAAATAGAAATTGGTCCGTTGTCCATCTTCTTGGCTCCTGTGTTCCAATCCTTTCCAACACTACATTTCTAATGCTATTTGATAAGTGTAGTTTTTATATTTATTTGCGGCTCTAAATTATGATATTTTAGTGTCTCTTGAATAAAATTCTACCTACTTTATGTTAAATTGTATTTTGTAGATAAAACTTTATGTTTAATGAAGAATTGAAGAAAAGAATGTAAAATAGTGGAAATGGCAAAATCAAAAGTACGAGGACTTAGAAGGAGGCATTAAATTAATCGAGCCTTAATTTAAAATGTTAATGGGCGTCCGACTCTTTAGTTGAAAAGAATAAAAAAAGGGGTTGTGATTTTCATATATATATATATATATATATACGTGCACACGGTAGATTGAGGAGAAGAAGGGGCCGCAGCAATTGAAAAAAAAAAAAAAAGATTCATGCACAGAACACAAGAAAAGGAGGCCGAAGAGGACTGCGGAGCTGTAGCAAGGAAAAAGAAAAGAAAGAAGAAGAAGAAGAAAAAGAAAAGTAAAGAAAGGTGGAATGTACGATAAATAACATAAGTAAATCGAAAATCATAACTATCTAATTACAAAATGTAATAAGGGTAGATTTTTCATTAGTCAGTCTTATTTTGGAGGGTATTTATTGAATGTGTATACTTATTTTATGAATAATAAAACTATCTAGTTAAAAAATAGGGTAATTTTTTTTATTGCAAATCTTCTTTTCTGTATTTGGGGACAGTCGTAACACTCGTATCTTTCACTTGATCTCTATTTTTTATGTATTTTTCAAGTTCATTGAACGGAAACATAGCCAATTTTTTATTTGATTTTCTCGCTCCTTGCTATCGGAGCGGCATACCGAATCTTGCTGAAAATCAAAGAAAGAAGGTCCATTTTCAACCGGCCATTTCCGACAAGTCTTTCTTCATTTTTAGAGCAAGAGGTCGAGAAGGGGCATTGCCCATTGCCAAGGTATCAACCGGGGCTGATTGATCCAGCAATAGCAGGTGAGACTGAGCATCTTGTTGGGATGGTTTTCCCTGAAATTCGTATGAGTGTGAATTTGACTTTGATTCCTGCGTCTCTCGGTTTTGAAGTGGTCACCGGCAGCTAAGCAGCACGAGTCAAGAACTCTGGTTCAAAAGACGAAGGGGAGAAGCAGAAAAGCAACTTGATTTAGCCGAAGGTGAATCAGAGCTGGGAATAGTGGAAAGCAAGAATCGGGTACGGCGGGGGGAACGGGTCCTGGACCTGGAATGTCGGTTTCACGTTAGTAGGGGGTCGGTTTTAGCACTTACGAATAGCCCCCGTTAGCTTCTCTACTTCTTATTAAGGATAGAAAGAAGGAGCAGACCTGACAGAGGAAAAATAACTACTCAAGCCCGTCATAGCTTGAAAAAAGAAAGAGCTTATTGAAAGCTAATACCAAGTTTATGGAAGGCATAAGAGTTCAGCGCTTGGAATAGAGCATCAGTATGGCACCAAAGCCACTTATTTACAATTTTAATTTGACTTCGTTATTTTATTTATTAGAATCTTGCTTAGAAAATAAAATTTGATTTGATTATTAGTTAATATTTTAATTTAAATTGAAACTATGTTAGTTTAAAACTTTAATTGGTGTTGCTTGAGAGAGATCACTAAATACAATATGTTAATTTGATAGTTCACATGTATGAAAAATGGTTGAATAACTTGGAATTAAATGTATGATAAATAACTTAAGTGAAATAAAAAATCATAACTATCTAATCACACAATCTTATCTACAATTTTAATTTGAGTTTGTTATTTTATTTATTAGAATCTAACTTAGAAAACAAAATTTGATTTGATTATTAGTTACTATTTTAATTTTAATTGAAATTAGGTTAGTTAAAAATCTTATAGCAGATAATAGTCTTCGTGAAACGATATTCGGATTTAACAAAATTTCACTTTATTACTTGTCACGATTCGTACACTTGTTGAATCTCATGAACGCTATTCACTCTTAGAAATGACCAAAATCGAACAATATTAAACTAGATTAAACACTACAATATTAAGATTTTAACCCTTTCTTCATTTGTACTATTCACCTATCCTCAGTTGTGGTGTGTGATGTAGGTGGTGGTGGGATGAAATGGGTTGGATGAAGAGCAATATGGAGGCTAGGTTGTGTTGATGATGCGGGTGGTGGCCTAGCGGGGTTGAATGGGTTAGATAAAGAACAGTTGTGATCAATTTGTGAGTAATTGTGATTATTAAAATGAATAAATTGTGATCAATAAATTATATGTAACCTAAAAAATGAGTGATTCGTGATTAAATTTGTAATTGTGATCTACAATTTATGTTCCGTGATCGATAAATAAAGCGACCAATTAATTTGATAATTTGTGATCTTGAAATAAGTTGTGGCCTATAAATTTGTGATTTGTGATCGAGAAATAAATTGTGACGAATTAATTTGATAAATTGGGACCGAGAAATAACTTGTGACTAAGTGATTTGATAATTTGTGAACGTGAAACAGATTCTGACCTATAAAATTTATGATTAGTGATCGATAAATAGTTATAACCTATAAAATAGGTCTTTGATTATTATAAGTTGCAATTAGACAACAATATGTCACAATCAGATAACAACATGACATTCACAATGAAAATAGTCTTGATTACGGACAGTTACAAATAACACAAACTTAGTTAAAGAGAGTCACAATTAACATATAAAAGGTGACAAATAGATACATTTAACAAATATTGGTCACACACAAGTCATTATTCACATATAAAATCACAAAGCACTATTAACATAGACACGGTCGCATATAGTCACAGTCAAGGCAACACTGATCACATATAATCAAAGTCAAGACATATCAGGTCGCGGATAGTCATATTTAAGAAAGACTTGATCACTGTTAGTCACATTTAAGATATACCTGGTCAGATACAATCAAAATTAAGATAAACTTAGTCACGAACAGTCACACTAAAGACGGACATGTTCACAAATAATAATAGCTTACATAGATGATCACAAACAATAACAACTTACACATCCGGTCACATACATTCAATAGTATGACGAACTTGATCATATACAGTCACGCTTGAGACATACATAGTCACAAAATTATTAATTATAAATGTTAAGACATACATGGTCACATTTATTAATTACAAATTATACAATTAATCGGTCACAGTCACTAATTTGTCTTGGCACAAACCATACTATTTCTATTAGTCATAAATCACACTATTTTCCTTCATTTTAAGTTTAGAATATCACTTGCTAGTATTTTACTATAAAATCGAAATTTGAGAATTTTCTTATCTATTATTGCAAGTTATTGATCATATGTTTTATAGAATAGAAAATTAGGGGCTTCCTTTGCAAAATTGGAGTTGGTGCTCCACTACCTAGCATCCACTTGGCCCCATTTTCTTCATTTGATACAAACAGAGGCTGAAAACGGGAAGCCTAGGACATAGAGAAGAAACAGGGAGGAAGGGGGGAAAAATGATCGGTCCGCCTACCTACTAATTTGACAAATAATCGTGAACTTTAATCTTAATTAATCACACGCTCAAAATCTACTAAAGCTCATGAAATTCATAAACCTTATTCTCAGTGGTGGACCCATCATTGAAGCTCAGCCCGACCGGACGTTGACCGATCAACATCGACAATCAGTGATCGTAAAAGCGATATCATTTATTAATATTTAATTAAATAATATTAAAAATTACTTAACATCTTCTCCATTAATTTCCTAAAAACCTAAATTCCCAAAGCACAATTCACAAATCAAAATTAACGCAAATCAGATTCACAATTTCACAGAGTTTACGTATATTAAATATTCTCAAATTCACAAATTCCCAATTTTCATAAATCATAAACCTTAATATTCAGCAACAAAATCTCCAATATTCTTAGAGTCTCGAATTCACAATATCCCCAAGTCTCGAATTCACAAAATTCGAAATCCTGGCAGTCACATTCACAGTCACAATATTACTATAGCCTACAGACTTAAAATGCACAAATACTGAAAGAACATAAAAAATAAACCAAACAAATTAACTACACAAGTAACACAATGAAAGAACAAAAACAAAAACAAAAAATGAAAAGAGAGGAGCTGGAGCACAGCAATTGAGCAAACTCACCGGCGATTCCAGCGAAAGCCAGTGGTCGAGCGAGATGCTAGGTGTAGTCAGCGACAGTGGCGGACCCACTTAGACACGTAACGCATAGGACTGCAGTAGCCAATTGCCCCAGTCAGTCTCGTCTCCCTCCTCTTCCTCTACCGTTTGGGAAATTTTAGAATTGGGGATTTGGTTTTGTTTGTGGCTAATGGGTTGCAAATTAGAAAGACCTAAACACTTAAAACAAAATAAGAAAGGAAAAAAAATCACCGGCCGCCTTCTCCATTTCTTCCTGGCGGACGGTGTCGGCGTCTTCTTCTTCTTTAAGCTCCTGGCGAACCCAGTGCGGACGGCCGCGGGGACTAGCCAGGTGCTGGGTCTTATTCCGAACACTCATAATTAGATTCTACAATCCTTAAAATCTCTCGTCATCATTTCATTTCATGAATTTATGTGCAATACGTACCTTCAATGTCCTTTGAGATTTGCATATTAACCTTACATCCACCTCTAATCGTTGAGCAACAACTTCTTTTTGTAGGGTCCCTTTTTTTTTTTTTTTTTGATAATTCTCTATTTCACTTGATCCTCCAACAATCTTCCTACTACATTATTTTCCTTTGTGTGAGCAAACAACATTAATAAGTGTAACTTCATTTATAAGTGGGATGGTTATATTGTCACAATAATTTTTATTTGATACACTACATTTTAATTGTAGTTAAATTCCTCAATCTTTGTTCATTATATAAATTATTTTCTTAACTTTTTTTCCCATTGAATTCCTATTCTCAACCTTCATTAATTAATGCGCCTCGTCGTTGATGATAATTTATATTAAAATATTTTATTTCCATACTTTGAAAAGAGGGAAAAATATTTTTTATACTTTTATTTTTATTTTATTTTTAAATATGATAAAAAAATAATTCGTTTTACATCATTCCAACGATTTTTTGGACATAAAACTACTATCTTGATTAATAGGTTGCATTAGTTATAGACATATTTTAATTTCCAGAGTATCACCATCCTATTATATTTTCCCTTAAGCCATTGAATTTATTGTTGGTTGTTTCGATTGTTTGAACTAAGTTCTAGGTCATTTGATCTCTATTGTTTGATTTGAACGCTATATGAGGAACATGACATCACGAAATGTTCAAACCAACATAGACTAAGGAAAAAGCATGATAAAGAAAATTGTCTAGCCGTTACTCATAATGCCTCATACATTCAACATAAAACTTGGGGGAGTACCTTTTTCCTTTTCTTTCCGTCCCCTTATATTCTTATTTATGTTTTTTGACATTGATGACAATGTTGATTTTAAGTTTGGAGGTAGGAAAAGTTTGAACTTTTTACTTTTCGTGTATTTTTGAGTGTTTGTATGTTTGTTTTTCGTTATTACTTTAGTATATAATAGAAAAATACAAAAAAATAAAAAAAATTGAAAAATTTCAACACCAAAAAAAAAAAAAATTAATAAATAAATAAAAAATATTTTCTTGTCTTAGGTTATGTGCTTGTGTGTGTTAGATAGTCTGACCGGCAATGATAATTAAATTTGAGATTTGTGCCGATTTATGAACTGTGGATATGATACATACTAGACTAATTGAGACTTAACCTTACAAAATTGATATTATACATGCACTATTAAGTTGGACATTGTGATACATGCACTATTAAATTTGATTCATATAATTGATATATTGGACATAGATGTTACTCAAATCATACTAAATTATTTATCCTTAGACCAAATTTAGCACAGTTTGATGGTGATTTTGTTGTTGTAGGAAAATACGGATGTGAACAAGGATTCCATGTGTGAAAACTTTTGTGTATATTGTCTTAGATTAACGAGATTAAATTTGGAAAATTCCTAAGCAGAAGGTCGATTTTGTTTGAATATGTGTTTGATAAGGGGCATTACACTGATCATGATATATATATATTTTTTTAAATGTGAAAATTATCTTCGAAACATTTTTGACTTGGGTTATTAAGCCTGTAAGAGTGTTTAAAACCTGGTGCCCTAAAACTATTTGATTTGAGAGTCATCAACCTAAAACTTGTTACATAGATCATTTAAAAAGTTTAAGGAGGAGAATAAAAAAACAAAATACATTTGAAATCTGAAAAAAGCAAGTGCATAAAAAAAGAAAAGAAAAAAACACTAAATGTATTGGTTAAGTTCCAACACTTGTTTGAGGGAATTTGACTTTTGATGAAGGGTAATTAGTCTTATTGAGTCTTGGATGTCGAAGCCATCAAAGAATTAGAGAATCTTTATTTATTGATACGTTGATTTACAATTGGTAAAGTCCACATGAACTAAAGATGGTGATGATCTCCTAAGCACCGTGATTAGTGGATTTTATTGTCATCGAACAAAATAATAGGGTTGTTAGCACATAATATTAAGTATTGTGAGGTTTAAAAGAGGATATAGATATACCTCTATTCATCGCATGGTTTTTTAGAAGTTCCAACTCGTTTAATGTTTTCTTATATTTTGGTATCTTTTATAAAGATATAAAAATGTCACATATATAATTAGATTTAATTGATATCGTGAGAAGTTTTAAAATAAATTTGAAATTTCGACCAACAACCCCAATAACAAACTTATGAGGCATTCTTCAAGAACACAAAGGTAATCTGAATTAGAAAATGACTAATATGTTTTAATAGTCGTCTTTACATTACAAATAAGTACATCAAGTAACTACTTTTGTCTCGCATTGATGACTATTAAGTTAGAGTATTTGTTATTCATTTGGATGGGTTATAGCTTAATTTTGTGTTAATTATATTTGTTAGGTTGAACTCAATGCAAATTGGTGGATTTTAAAGAAATGAATGAAAAATGTGTGAAAACGAAGAAATTCAGAATTTGGGGACCAAAATGTACATCCAATAGTTGATTTGGAGCACAAAACGATGATTGAAGATCATATAGGATAAATTGAAGGTCAAAGGAGTGAAATATAATGGAAGTATTTTCATAAATTAATTTCCAGCCATAAAAGTTATGCTTATAAATTTTAGTCTCAACTTAAGACCCATTTTTCGGATAGCAAAAGTTCGAATTGGGAAAATTTTATTCTAGAAGAAATTTAGTCCTTGAAATCACATTTCCAACACATTTGAATCACCTGAATCGGATATCTGTAGAGAAAGTTAGGACCAAAATATTGCGTGTTATTCAAGAACTAATCGAATCGAACATGCGCACGCGTGGCACCCTATTTCCCCCCAACCCGAGAGGCATTTGACTCTACGGCGCTCGGGCGGTAGTTATACCGATGTGCTTGGGCCATCTTTGACATTGAACTGCTCAACTTCCTTGTTTAATCTAAATTCTTATGAAAATCAAATTCAACCTACTATTTAACCTACAAGGGACGTCGTGAATGAAAGAAGATATCAAAATCTTATTTTTCACCACAAGAAGGAGGCTGGCACGGGATTCAAAAACAATTAACACAAGTGATTGAAGATTCAAAGTTCAAATTGAAGATTAACGAAGAAAAATTTGATTTTCAACCATACATTCGTCTTTAACAGGTTCTTAAATATAAAAAAATTATCAATAATTGAAAGAAACTAATAATTTTTGTAATTTCAATCAAAGCAGAATCATCCAATGTCAGGCGGTTTATTCAAACCTAATAAAATAAATTTAAGGTTGGCCCTGTATGCGTAAAGGTGGCAATGTGCCGAGTTGAGCCGGCTCGGCCAGCATGCACACGAACTCGTCGTGTGCTCGTCACGAGCCGAGTTTCGGTTGGCAAGCTCGTCAATTTTTTTTAAGATAAACATTTTTGTCACAAAATAAAATAAAAATAAACCCTTAGCCAAGCTCGTGGGCTCGGTCCGCTCGGCTCGGGCTCGTCGCCGCCCCGAGCCAACTTTTCACAAGCCGATGCTCGGCCCGTTCACCACCACTATGTATGCGTAACTTTTTAAAAATAAACCATCTTCATCATCAGACTCAAAAGTCAAATCAACTACTCAAGAATTTCACATTCTTGATGAAGTGATATGATTTTATTTGATGTGAGAAATCCTAAATCTGTCTTAGAAAAATGAGGGAGAACAAAACCTTTTTTCCACAAATCCGCATCTGTTTCGTTTTCTTACTAATTTCTAATGTAATCACATCATCGTAAGTGCTTCAGTTGTGGTCGCTGCAATTAATTCTTTATTTTTCTTTTATCTTTTATTTAAATAAGATGATATATTCATTATTTTATAGTTTTTGTTGAGAAATTGGATAAAAACGATGTTTTGCACAATTAAATGTATAATTAAGAGTGCAAATGTTAAAAAATGAAAAGTATGTACGTATTTTATAATAATAGTGGAAGTGGGGGACGTTTAGTGCTAATTATCATAAAAAAATAAGTTGATTGATTATATTTTGTACGGACATAGGTCTACCGTGAAGGGTGTGAACTACTTTTGTTGTCATTTGTATTTGACTTGAAAATCAAAGTCTTCAAAGGAAAAATCTATATGTACACAATGTTTTACCTAATTGTTTACATAATGCACAAGTGGCGGCCTCCTATTGGGGGCGCGCTTGTGGGCTTCAAGTCAAATGCACATGCGCGCCCCCAATAGGGGGCCGCCACTTGTGCATTACGTAAAATATTAGGTAAAAGCTTGTGTACACCTAGCACTACTGGTCTTCAAATTCGTTAGAAAATGTAGCAATTTTATTTAAAAGATTTATTTGAAAAGTAAATTAGAGATATCTTTTATAAAAGTTTGGAAACGAAACAGAGACAAGATAAAAGATAAAAACTTTTTTAATGCTAAATTCTTATTTACATATGACGGAACTCTATATTAATTCTTTCAAAATCCCAAAAAAGGTAATTTCTTTCTCTAATTCTTCGTATAGACTACATCCTCATAATGAGAATTTTGAAATATAGACCTCATCACAAATGCATAGACTTGGTCCAATTTATAAAAATCGACTGGAGCCCAACTCCATCAATAAGAAAAATTGAAAATTGAATTATTCAAATGTTTGAACATCGAGAAAAAAAAAAAAAAATCTAATCAACCCAGTGTTTGAACAAGAAATCGAATTTCCCAATCATCTGTCATTAAGAAAAAACAATGTAGTATTTAATTCGAACGTTTAGCATATGAATAGAATGGACAGTACTTGTCACGAAGTATTTCATTATTAAGTCGTTATAGACCTTAGTATGGTATCATTATTCCTTTATATTTTTATTTTTGTTTCTTTGGTTTTTTGGAGAAGGAAAAAAAAAAATCCATGGAAAGCATATGCAGCATGTATTTGAAATTGATCGCGCTACTTGTACAGAAATTTTTGACACCTTCGTTGACAGAATGTCACATGGCGGCCCTCTATTGGGGGAGCGCCTGGTGGGGGACCCCCGCCGCAGGCGCCCTCCCAATAGGGGGCCGCCATGTGGCATTCTGTCAACGAAGGTGTCAACGATTTCTGTACAAGTAGATTAATTCATTTGAAATGGATGTCGCTTTCTCCTTACCCACACGCAATAGAACATAATTTATGGCACCTAGTTATCAAATCTGCCTTTTTGTCTACCGAATTTCTAATATTCACACTGATTTATAAGGTAGTGGAGAAAGCGTGTCAGTGTGAACAAATTCTTCTAAGAATCATTGGAAAGCATTGTTTTGAAAATTGGATCAATCAATGTATTGAAAATTGGTCGGATAGATTAGAATTTGACTTGAAATTCGGTTTAATTATAGTCTTAAAATTATTTTTAGATAATCACGATAAGAATTTACCAGTTTGAACACTTTACTCGAACAAGCACATAATGTACTCAAAGTCCGAAAATTTCTATGGTCAAAACTTGAAATCCTTTAATGAATGTTTATCATACATACTCTATTTTTTGTATAAAGTGATGGCAATGAGTCGGACTGTGCAGACTCAACCCATGTACCTACGAGCTCGACTCGTGTTCAAGGGCCAAGCTGAGCCCACAAGCTCAATTTTATTTTATTTTCTTTAAGTGACCAAATGGTCATTTTTACAGAAAAAAAAAAGTGACCGTTCATCACTTTTTTGACGGGTCCAAGCCGTCCAATGAGCTGAGCCGACTAGCTACTCTGCCATTTTGCCACTTCTAAATATATAATTTCATCACTCAATAAATATTCTCATACCAAGTTACTGAATATTTCAATTGTGATCAGATTGGGACAAACAAATTAATATTGAGAAAATTCAACTCATTATGGCGAAAGTCAAAACGTTCAATATGATGAATAAAAGAGTTCTTCCCGCCCCTCTTAGAAACTCCATTAGAAAACGAGGGTATTATTCTTAGTCCATTGCCTAATAACAAAATTAACTATGACCATAAAGGGGGAAATTATAGCCACGATATCAAACATTTCATTTAGTAGTAGATTTTGCTCAAACCTTTACTGTACAAACAACTATATTGGTCATCCGGACAAGAGGCTGTCAACCGGATGAGTAATCCGAACTCCCATATTTTTTTTGACGTTTTGAACTCCATAAATACCTCTTGTGTTGAGGTCTCATAAAGCTCAACATTATATAAGGATATGTGCTTCTTGTTTGTAAGTCACCGAAAACGTTATAAAGTGATGGATTGCACCATAAACCAATTAACATAGTGAAAAAGTCTTACTCGTGTCAGAGAGTTTCGTAACGAAGGACGTAGATCATTACTTTAGATCGAACCTCCACAATTACTTTTCATAATTTCTCTCTCTTTTACTTATTACTTTCATATTTGTGCTTATTATTTGAATTGATCTATTTAGTCTTTACTTGCTTAAATTTAGATTAATTCTTCAAAAAATATATTTATAAGTCAATTCACCATCTCTTGGTTAGTTATAATTGGCTATCATGTTAGTTGAACGATTTAACCAAATGTTGACTAATTTTAAAGGGTTGAAGGGTAAATAATAATAATAATAATAAACCCACCACCCAAACTCAAACCCAACCCTTTCTTCACCATTCCCTTACAATCCCCCATGCCCCAAAATTGTCGTCACCACCACCCAGGCGATCAAATGCCATAGCCATCCAAGCCACCGAACATCACCATCATTGTCACTGCCACCCAATAAAGGAAGAATGAGAGAGCGACGAATTTCTTTTCTTCATATCTGAAAATCGAAAGTGATTTTGAAATCATATTTGATTTTAAGGTTTTGTTATTATTGTGGTGTAAGTGGTGGTTCCAGTGAATGAAAGTGGTGATGGTGTAGGAAAAACGAGACAGAGGTGGCAATTAGATGGTGTCGATGGCATGAATGTTCGGTGCACATCTTGTTGTCCTTGTATATTTCTATCCCCAAATTGCATTTTCATGCCAAAAGACGAACCTTACCATGTGGACAATTGGGTTGTGGTGGTTGTGGATTTGAGGTGGTGTCATCGGAGGTGGTGCCAGCGTTGGGTAGGTGCTGTTTCTGAAAAACCCTAAAATCATAATTTCAAGAAGACTCTTAACCGAAACGAATATAATATAATTTACTCTGCCCCTAGGCTTATTTGAAAGTATGGTAATAGTTATTTTAAAATAAACACCTTATTTTCAACGTCTACTAACAAAATAATCTATTATTTACTTATAAGTAAGCCCTGTTTGATACACATTAAAATTTTTATTTCATTTTTCTACTCATTTTCGACCACATATTATTCAATAAAATAGTATTTTACATCACATGAATAACTTTCCCTTCTTTTTAACCACACATTCTTTATTAATCTATTATTCCAAAATATATTTTTTCAAAATAACGTGGCTCAAACACTCCCAAAATTCTTTCAATGCTCTTACAGACATTCATCCTATGTGAAGCCAAGACGGTTTACCAAATCAAATGACATGACATAGCGGTCAAATTGTCACTTCCTCAAACAAAGAGAGAAGAATGAAAATTCCTACCATTTTCCCTCTTCAATTCCCACTTGTTTTTTTTTTTTTTTTTGCACACCAATGACCAATATGCTTTACATTATCTATATATTCAAGCCCACATACCCAAATGAAGTTTGAGAAATGAGTAACGATGGAATTGTACAGAGGGCTCTTAGCAGCCTTGGCAAAGGAATCGATTTAACCTTCGATTTTCGAATCAAATATTGTAAAGGAGATGATAGGCTCATCCTGCTTAATGAAACGGATACAAGAGAGCTTTCAGTTCCGGGTTTTGGAAAATTCAAAGACGTTTCTGTTGACATCAAATGCGATAAAGGTGAACGCACGCGATATCAATCTGATATCCTCGATTTCAATCAGGTAGCATTCAATTTGGATCAACTCTATGAAATTTTTCATTAACCATAATGATTGAATTTTATTGTAATTGGTGCAGATGTCGGAATTCTTCAACCAGAAATGTTCGGTGCCTGGGAAAATTCCATCGGGTTTTTTCAATTCATTGTTTGGTTTTCAGAGTGGATCATGGGCTACAGATGCAGCAAATACCAAGCATTTAGGGCTCGATGGTTATTTCATAGTGCTTTTCAATGTTCATATTGATCGATTTCCACTCATTCTCGCCGATCATGTACGAAACGCTGTTCCTTCTACTTGGGATCCATCAGCTCTTGCCAGGTAATATGTACATCCTCCTCGACTTTATTCACCGTACACTCAACTTTAGATGGATGAACTAAGTAATCAAATTGATAATAACTCAGTGACTTGATGGGAATAAAATAAAATTTAATAGAGATTTCTTAGGTTCAATGAATGATCAATAATTTTAACTGAGCACTATTGTATTTTAACTGTATGTGCTTTAATTTTGGTAAGACTTGTAATTTTATCAACTTCTCAACCATACATTCTATCAACTTCTAACGAAATCCATTAAAACTTATATAAAAGCTCTTAAATAATGTTACTTCTCTTTTAGGTTGCTAGATTTCTTATGCGATCGTGAAATTTCAAAATTTATCCCAACTAAGTCACTGAACGCTAATTTAATTTCAAGTTTCACTACTATCACATTTCATCATCAGTCGTCCTCTATATCGACGATAATTTCTTAGTTGGTAGCAATATTATAATTGATCTTTCACGTAGTCGCTATAGAGCACCCTAGAAACATACATAGTAGTTATGACAATGTCTTAGATTAAAAAGTTAAAACGCGTATTTTTTTTTTTTTTTTTGTCTTTTTATGACATATAGTAGTGAGTTGACCAGCACAAAGTGATTACTTGAGATATGAATGTCAATTAATTAATATTTATCCATTTAGGATACGACTGGTTACAAACTATTGAATTTTGAAACTGAAATTGAAGTTAATTGAAATAAATTTGAAGCCCAGTAATCCAATTGAAATTTCCCGAAAGTTCTATGGTCACACATGAAATTTACCTATCTTGAAATTTTATGTCATCGTTGAATAAAAATGGTAGAGCTACCGAATACAGACAATTTACAAAATTATGACCAAGTCAGTGAGAATGATAATAAATATATAGAAAAGAGTCATTTTCTTGGTTGGAGAATTCATAACTGCCCCGCCCGACTTCACGATCACAATCTGTATCAGATGTCAGCAATGGAAGACGCGTCGTGCATTTGATACCTTAGAGTAGTGTCACAGTTCCCTATTCACGCCTTCATCAACAAAAATATTATTCATTCCATTGAGGTTTACAAATTCAATTTAGATGATTTTAAATAATAGGTGAAATAAAATAACTCGTTTAATTTCACGTATCATTTAATTCTCATTAATGAACGTTGAATATCATTTCTACCATTTGACAGGGACCCACATCACAGTTACGCATGATTCAAGTTTCAAAGCAAATCCATTTTATTTTTTTTTTTTCCCATTGCATCATAATCGAGGATCAAATAGGTCTTTTGACCAAGTTATAGATGATGGCATTTGATTCGGGAAGTCGTTCAATTTTATCTTATTCATTTAGGACTCCACTTTTTGCATGTTGAAAACTCGTTTTTCTTCAAATGAACGGGATCAAACATACACTCGATTGGACTATATTTTTTTTATGAAAGATGGAAATTAAATTTCATTTTCAATTTTTTGCATGTTTGATCGACTAAATTTTCCATAAAATTGTTTTTCTACATTTTCTCGATTTTTGAGAAAAAGTTTTTCTCATTCTAGTCAATTTTTTGGGCTTTATATCCACAATTGTAGCAACTTTTATTCTCTTAACGGACAATTTTCACAAAAAACAAAGTCAATTCCATTCTTCCAATGAAACGGACCCTATATAATTTCTAAATTTTTACTTTCCGTGTTGTTGGTTTGTGTTGGCATCAAAATGTATGACATTTACATGTTTATTTGTCAACACAAGGAAATTAACTGGTTTGATTTTTTCAAATGATATTTCCATGTGGAACATTTGAATTGTGGTTTTCTTTTTAAAATATGTTTTAGATGAAGACGTAATTTTCAAATATGATAAATTATGTTCGGTGCATAGTAAATACTAAAAAGTTTTATTACAAGTTGGTCATTGTCTTAGGGTCCGTTTGATTTGGCTAGATTTTTCATGGACTACTTCCACTTTTTGACTGTTTGGTAGGCTAAATTTTCCACGGAAAATGTTTTTCTCCCTTTTCCTAAGTACGACCCTTTGATGCACAAATGATGGAAAATATTTTTTCACCTAATAGGTGGGAAAATATTTTCCACCTTTTTTTTAGCAATGACAACCAATTCTATCAACCATTGTAAAAAGAATTTTCATTTTTGTTGACAATTTCTATACAAAACAAAGTCAAACGAATATGATAATTTTTTCTAATTGTTTAATTTTTTTTTAATTGGAACAAATTCTAAATGTATTGGTAGAAAAAATTATCACTTTAATGGACAATTTTTATAAAAAAGAAGCCAAACGGACATCAAACTTTCAACATTTTTCAGATAGAAAATTATACCAATCAAACACAATTAATTACAATTTCCAGTAAAACAAATTTTAGGCAATTCAATTCCCAATAAAATATTTTCTTTCCATCCATTTTTTACCTTTGCAATCAAACGGACCCTTATGCTTTTTTAAAAGTTGTTCATGAACTCGAACATTGGTTACAATTTGACGATTTCATCCGTATTTATTAGCTATTTTGACTAATGATGTGACAGTCTAGCTAAATTACCAAATATTTATACTGTTTCTAGTACTCAAATTACCGAAAATAGACTAATGGAGTGATCGAGTTGTAAGTAAATTTAATGTCCAAAACAAAATTAAGGCATTGCTTGACAAAAGTTATAGGTTCCGTTAAATACGTGGTTAAAATTAATTATCAATTTTTACTTTAACCTTCTAACCTTCCCCAAACAAGCACTAAATTAAATAACCATATTTAACTTACTGCTCACAAAAAAAGAAGAAGCTATCAGTGGTAAAAATGAACAGTGATATTTTTGCTTGAATTATTTAAACTAAGATGTGTGATGATATTCAATTATTTGTGATGCTTGACAGATTTATTGAAAAATATGGTACCCACATAATTGTTGGGTTGAGCATAGGTGGTCAAGATGTGGTACTAGTAAGGCAAGACAAATCTTCCAACATGGAGCCATCACACTTAAAGAACCACTTGGATAACCTTGGTGATCAGTTGTTCACTGGGACATGCACTTTTTCTCCACATCAATGCAAAACCAAAGAACAAAAAAACAAGGTTCCTTACATTTTTTAAAGTCAGTTTTCATTGAATTTGATGACACTGAAATATATTTGTATATTTCGCAATCCAGGCGCCGCAAGCTTTCAATGTTTTTGATCCACAACCAAATCTTCTCGGAAATTTTGCATCCATCACAGCAAAAGATGTAGGTTTGATAATCGTATATAAGCTTTTCTCATCTTTTTGCTAACGTCTGCTCGTGCTTGAATGAATTGATTGTTCCGCTTATGAAAAGGGAGTTTCTAATGTGACTCAATCTACTTTTGATGGGATCCCTTAATAAATGCTATAGGAAGTATTTGGTTTTGTCCCTATCAAGAACTTAGTGTATTGTATCCCTTCCTACTACGTTATGGGGCTTAAATGACATATTTGGTACATTGGGATATACATAATTGAACGAGACCTCTCTTTGTTAACCTTACTCAATTTAGCACGCCAAATATGTAAAATGGGGTTTTTATTTATTTATTTTTTTGTTTGTGTGTGTCTATATTATGATTCTTATCTATTTATTTTTGTCAAAACGTTTTACAGAAATATTTATTTTGTGTGGTATATTTAAGATTTAACAAAGTGATATGGTGAAGGATTACTTAGTAATACATTTCTAAAATAGAATTGCCCCACGTTGCCCCAATCCAAATGGGATGAGGACGGTAATCATGGTTCCCAGAATTCTCCGATCACGCAGAAAATTGTTTTATTTTAAATTATATTTTAAAATATACATAATAAAATTTAAAAATAATTAAACGGTACGATTAATGGAGATTTTTTTTAATTCCTATCCTTGCTTGCTTCTCAAAAATCCCCGACAGGACGGGGATTATAATGGCTGTCCCGACTCGTCCCTTTGTCATTCTTAAAGTGTAGCATGCAAATTTCATATATCCCAATTCATTGTTAATTGAAAGAATGTCAACAAAGTATGTTTGGACGTTCAACAATATATTTAGCTCGATCTAGTTAATATACAAAATATGCAGCGAAGAGGGGAAAAAACTTGACCAAATTGTATTGAATGGTATTTGCAGGGTATCAGTGTTATATGTTCAAAGCGGGGAGGAGACCTGTCAACTACTACACATTGTGAATGGCTTCTTACCGTTCCATCGATGCCCGATGCAATTCACTTTAACTTCATTCCCATCACTTCTTTATTAAGAGGAGTTCCAGGCAAAGGGTTCTTATCACATGCCATCAATCTTTATCTTCGATGTAAGTTCTAGTCGACCAAATTAAATATATGTTCCAGAGACAATTCTTGTAGAATACGTAAGAAGCAAGACAATTATCGTGTCTTTTACAAATAGGAGGTAACTGTATATCGAAAAAATGAGGAAAATTACTAGTCTTAGTTTATTGTTTCAAATTCTTCCATTAAACATATATTGAAACATGAAGTTTGGTGCACAGATAAGCCTCCTATAGCTGATTTGCAGTACTTCTTGGATTTCCAATCTCATAGGATTTGGGCTCCTATTCACAATGACCTACCACTAGGCCCAACTAGAAACAGGACCATGCAAGCACCAGCTCTACATTTCAAGTTCATGGGCCCCAAACTCTATGTAAATACTACTCAGGTAAAACATTGATGTATCTCGTGTTTTTCCTTCCTTGATGTAGTTGCTTCATGATATGGAGTTATGACTAAATGTTACTGAATTCCGATCAGGTCACAGTCGGAAAAAGACCGGTTACTGGAATGCGATTTTACCTCGAGGGCAACAAGTCCAATAGGTAATGCAAATTGTCAATATTATCTTAGGTGGTCAGTTTGCATATGCAGACAGAAACCCTGTCATCAATGGTAAAATGGACAATATTTCAACTTCTAGTGTCCAGTTCACCTACTAAATACGAGATAAATGCTACTCACTGGTTAAATTCATAACTAAAAGAAAACTGTTTAACAGGTTAGCAATACATCTCCAGCACTTATCGAACTCTCCAGTTCTGCTCCGAGATAAGCTAAGTGATGCTCTAACTTGGCGTGGATCGGAAGAAATAGCTGATGATCGATACATTGAAGCTATTCAGTGGAAAAAGTTTTCACACGTATGTACAGCCCCCGTGAAATACGATCCAAGATGGGCAACCGGGGAAGAAGATGTTGCGTTCATCGTAACTGGTGCTCAACTTTACGTAAAGAGGCATGGCACAAAGAGTGTTTTGCATCTGAGGCTTTTATACTCTAAAGTATCCGATTTTTTTGTTGTACAATCTAACTGGATGCAGTGGGCATCAGACCATATTTCCATAAAGTCTGGTTTCTTCTCTTCAATAAGTACTTCGTTAACTCGAAATGCAGTGAAGGAGAAGGCACAACCAGTGAACGTGGATTCTGGGGTGTACCCAACAGGGCCACCAGTGCCCGTCCAAACGCAGAAGCTCTTGAAATTTGTGGATACATCGCAAATGTACAGAGGGCCACTGGATAATCCCGGACATTGGCTAGTGACAGGAGCAAAATTAGACTTGGAAAAGGGAAAAGTATGCCTGCGCGTAAAATTCTCGTTATTGAACATATGTTCAAGATAAAGAAGACATTGAATCAGGGAAGAAATTGCAAGAAAATCGACTCAACGTTCTACGTGAAGGCCTCTATGATTAATGACTATATTTAAAATGTTATAGCAGATAAATCCAGCGAGTTCAGGGATATGTATTTAGCTTATACTGTAAATAGGAAATAACATCTAGTATGAATCCCATATCGTTGATTCTTTATTTGTTTGGTTTCTTTTACGACGACAAACAAGTACAATTTGTTGGTGTTCGTTTTTAACTATGCCCTGTTTGGTGGAGATCTTTTGAGGAGAATTGTGAAAAATGATTTTTTTGGGAGAATGTATGATTAAAGAATGACTTTTAAGTTTTTGAAATTGAAAACCAGGCAAGGTTTACCAATCTCAATTAGGGGTAAAAATAGGCCTGGACTGCACGAAGGCTTGGCTCTCGCCTAGAGCCAGGTAGGCCCGCCTTCCACTTCCATGGGGAGGGTTGGGCCCAGAGTTAAAGGCTCATTGGCCTGCAGCATGTATAAGGGCATGTTTGACAGGTCAGATAAGGATTTAAGGAGGGGACAATTATTTGTTCATTTTGAAAAGAATTGGTAACATATTGCAAAGGTTGGAGATGAAAAGTGCCAAAAATAAAAATAAAAAAAAAAAAAATGGAAGAAGAAGAAGGAAGAAACCCTTTTTTTCTCCTATAATTGTCCCAAATTATTTACTGATTTAATTTCACAAAAGGAAAAAAAAAAAAAAAAGAAGGTAAAACTAGTCGAGGTATGAGTAATTCAGTTCGCTTCATGTCGCACGAAGGAACAAACTAATGAAGGAAAATGTGGTTGTATTATGAAATTTTAGCCAATATAGCACCTTCTTGTGCATATAAATTTGGTCATGCCAACTCTCTTGGAGAGTGTCCCTAAAATGCTCCTATTTATTGTCGTACAACTTTTAAGGATGCACATATTTGGTTATTTCACGTTTTCTCGTACTATTTTAAAAATGAAGAACACAATCGGAGAATCATTAATTCTTTGAATACCAAGTATTCATTAATTTGAGATAGAATACCGAACAATCAACAAAATTGAGCTAACTTTCAACGAACATTGAACCGGCCTTTTGTGTCAATTAATTTTCCATTTTCCCTGCTTCGACATCAATAACATAGTTGATCAAGTTGCAAAACTACGGATATACAACGACTCGTCGACACGTATATTTTTTTTTAGAATTTTAAATTCATATATTGTCTTTATTTTTATAAATTTTAATATAGGTAAAATCACATGAAGACATATCATATAGGTGGACTAGAGGTGTCTCTTAAATATGCCTCAAGCATCGATAATTTAAAATAGAATGTAAAAACGAAATAGGACAAAAGCGTTGTTTATTGAATATATGTCCTTAAATGTCCAAGAAGTGTCGGACACAAAGATGGACACACTATTAATAAATCAGGTTCGACTAAAAAGAAGTCAAGGTGGGAATGTGGGAGCCTCCAGCTACTATTATTCAGAGCTTTGAAGCACAAATGATGTACTGCATTGGCCTTCTGCTTCAATTCACTTGTCTAAATTTCTTGTCTGAATTTTTTGAATAATTTCTTGTCTAAATTTGGTTTAGAATCAATTCTTTATGTAACTAGGATTATCTACTGGGTAGAAGCATATTTATATTTCTACACAAAACACAAGTTGATACCAAGCACATCTGGCTCCTTTTAAGATACAAACAAGAGTCTTTGTAATCAGTTTACAGTTTTATAGTTAATATCAAACACTCGAGGAATAACATAACAACTGGCTAGAAACGATGATTTCTCAGGTGAAACTCGTACCAAGCTTGAATTTCCTTTCACGTGAAGACATTTGCAGAGCCCTTCTAAGGCTGGACTTGCCCTTCTTGATCTGGATTAGCTTGTCGTATACACACCATGGGAAACTGATATAATGATCCCGATTCAGTTCCTCATTGTAGCAACCCCAAAAATCATGATGATAAGTGACATGATACCAAGCCGATGCTTTTGCATAAGCATCCATATCATCCGATTCGCTTCCTTTCTTGAACATTTTCCTAGCTTCGCTCCTTAATGAACTCACAGCTGCACCAATGGCGTCTGCATCTCGTCTTCGATCAAAACTCTTTGACGTCTTCATAATACCACCACTCAGTATTTCAGCCTCGGTTTTTATGCCATAATAATCCATCAGATTACCCAATTTGTAATCGTACTCAGTTTTGTAGTGAAAAGCCTCGTCAATGTAATCTTCAAACCCAACCACTTCCATGTCAGGATCATATGACTTACTTGCCACTTGGTGGGTAAAAGATTGAATAGGAGCCGTGTCAGGGGCGATGGATATGACATCTCTAAAAAGCTTTCCGATCACACGTTTAGATTCATAGGTTTTCTTGTCAGGCTTTTCCATGAAATCTGGATATTCTTTCACACGTAAATGAGGTGGTACTACTGCAGGAACACCGGTTTTTGCAAAGTCGACAGCAACAGAGAACAGCTCTGCCAACTCTATACAAGGCTCACTCAATGCCATGCACGGTTCTTTATCAGCAAAGACAGTATGTGCATTTGCAATCATTCCTAGACTATCGTTCACAATATAGTTGGTGAAGTACTCCTCGACTTCCTGTATCACAGGAAAAGTATAAACTGTTGAAATCACGAGGATATTCAGATTTGGCAAAGCATTGTACATGTAAATTTGCAATAACTCAACATGTAAATATGTATGAGATCAAGGACGGAGATAGGGGGGGGGTAGGCGACCGCCCCGCCCCCCAACATTGTCCGCGGTACACTATTCCTAGTTAATTTATTATTTATTTTTTTGTTTCCCCCCCCCCCCCCCCCCAAAATTTTGACTCGCCCCAAAATTTTGAAATTTTTTTTTCCATTAATAAATATTGAGCAAATAACTCACACTTTAAAATTCAATCATACAAAAATTTTAGATCTAAACAAAAGATTCAATAGTTACTTAAATAAATAAATAGCCAAACTCCAATCCAAAACCAAAGTTCCCAATTCTCAAGCTCAACTAATTAAAACTTAATTCCCAAGCTGGTTTATGCATAATGCATGTTTACTTGTTTTGTCTAGTATATAATTTTGATTTCTCATTGAAAGGAAAATGTTGTGATTGTGATTTGTGACTAATGCGCTGTTAAAGTTGATTCGTCATTTTGTGTGTTCAATCCTAATAAATCTTATTCATGAATATTTGAATTTAAGAATTAAGTAGAGTAGTTGCTGTTAGTTTGTGTAATTGTGTTAGTTATTGAATATTTGAATTTAAGAAATAAGTAGTAGAATAGTTAGTAGTGATTGAATTGAATATTGAATTTCAGT